>CAMRHE010000815.1:0-12500 GCA_947044405.1 Leptodactylus fallax
CTATCTGTTATCTGCCATGTCAGGAGGGGAGAGGCCGACTGTAGGGCAGGAGAATACAATCTATTACTATCTGTTATCAGCCATGTCAGGAGAGGAGAGGCCGACTGTAGGACAGGGGAATACAATCTATTACTATCTGTTATCAGCCACGTCAGGAGAGTAGAGGCCGACTGTAGGACAGGGGAATACAATCTATTACTATCTGTTATCAGCCATGTCAGGAGGGGAGAGGCCGACTGTAGGACAGAGGAATACAATCTATTACTATCTGTTATCAGCCATGTCAGGAGGGGAGAGGCCGACTGTAGGACAGGGGAATACAATCTATTACTATCTGTTATCAGCCATGTCAGGAGGGGAGAGGCCGACTGTAGGACAGGGGAATACAATCTATTACTATCTGTTATCAGTCATGTCAGGAGGGGAGAGGCCGACTGTAGGACAGGGGAATACAATCTATTACTATCTGTTATCAGCCATGTCAGGAGAGGAGAGGCCGACTGTAGGACAGGGGAATACGATCTATTACTATCTGTTATCAGCCATGTCAGGAGAGGAGAGGCCGACTGTAGGACAGGGGAATACAATCTATTACTATCTGTTATCAGCCATGTCAGGAGAGGAGAGGCCGACTGTAGGACAGGAGAATACAATCTATTACTATCTGTTATCAGCCATGTCAGGAGAGGAGAGGCCGACTGTAGGACAGGGGAATACAATCTATTACTATCTGTTATCAGCCATGTCAGGAGGGGAGAGGCCGACTGTAGGACAGGGGAATACAATCTATTACTATCTGTTATCAGCCATGTCAGGAGAGGAGAGGTCGACTGTAGGACAGGAGAATACAATCTATTACTATCTGTTATCAGCCATGTCAGGAGAGGAGAGGCCGACTGTAGGACAGGTGACTACAATCTATTACTATCTGTTATCAGCCATGTCAGGAGAGGAGAGGCCGACTGTAGGACAGGAGAATACAATCTATTACTATCTGTTATCAGCCATGTCAGGAGGAGAGGCCGACTGTAGGACAGGGGAATACAATCTATTACTATCTGTTATCAGCCACGTCAGGAGGGGAGAGGCCGACTGTAGGACAGGGGAATACAATCTATTACTATCTGTTATCAGCCATGTCAGGAGAGGAGAGGCCGACTGTAGGACAGGGGAATACAATCTATTACTATCTGTTATCAGCCATGTCAGGAGAGGAGAGGCCGACTGTAGGACAGGTGACTACAATCTATTACTATCTGTTATCAGCCATGTCAGGAGGGGAGAGGCCGACTGTAGGACAGGTGAATACAATCTATTACTATCTGTTATCAGCCATGTCAGGAGGGGAGAGGCCGACTGTAGGACAGGGGAATACAATCTATTACTATCTGTTATCAGCCATGTCAGGAGGGGAGAGGCCGACTGTAGGACAGGGGAATACAATCTATTACTATCTGTTATCAGCCATGTCAGGAGAGGAGAGGCCGACTGTAGGACAGGGGAATACAATCTATTACTATCTGTTATCAGCCATGTCAGGAGGGGAGAGGCCGACTGTAGGACAAGGGAATACAATCTATTACTATCTGTTATCAGCCACGTCAGGAGAGGAGAGGCCGACTGTAGGACAGGGGAATACAATCTATTACTATCTGTTATCAGCCACGTCAGGAGGGGAGAGGCCGACTGTAGGACAGGGGAATACAATCTATTACTATCTGTTATCAGCCATGTCAGGAGGGGAGAGGCCGACTGTAGGACAGGGGAATACAATCTATTACTATCTGTTATCAGTCATGTCAGGAGAGGAGAGGCCGACTGTAGGACAGGGGAATACAATCTATTACTATCTGTTATCAGCCATGTCAGGAGAGGAGAGGCCGACTGTAGGACAGGGGAATACAATCTATTACTATCTGTTATCAGTCATGTCAGGAGAGGCCGACTGTAGGACAGGGGAATACAATCTATTCTGTTCAGTTTCAGGACTAAACCTCTGATTTTTAGAAGGTGGGGGGGTGGGGGGATTTTCTTGGTTGTGAAATCTACTTTTGGAAATGTGTGACATCCGGATATAATCCAGTGATGTCACAGCTTGAGTTGGTTATTCCTGGTCCTGATCATTCAGATCATTGGTTCGCTGTCCGTGGTGCTGAACCCCGATCACTGTCCTTACAGCAGCCTCGGCTCTCCCTCTATAGACACTGAGGGTACTGATAGGGTACTCTGTAAGCCCATGGCTGGTCGGGGTCTGACTATGGTCATGTTCAGTCTCAGTAGTGAAGAGGCGGCCGCCGCTCTCCACAATGACAGCAGAGCCCCCCCATGCTCACCTCCATAGATCCCTATTCAATTAGCCATCTCTTTGCCTAACCCCCACCCCCCACTTCTATGACCTTAGTGCCCTTTAAGTTTTGCACCAACCACAGGGCAGGCATCCAATCTGAACTGCGCCCCCTCTCCATGGGATACATCCCATATCATATTCTAGTGATGCAGGGAAAGAAGGTTAAAGTTGTCAGTGGGCGCCGGCACTATAGATTATATACTGGTACATTAAAGGAGAAATAAAACATCTAAACTATAGTGATCGGAGGGTGCGGGGGTCAGCGCCTATACTGCAGCCTATATGGATGAATATACTGGACATGCACAGTGTCCCCTCCTCCACAGATCTAGGACAGACTCTCCCGCCTTCCCCTTTAAGGCCCTTCCTGCCGCTCTATGGCACTTTATAAATCAAATCTAATATTACTTAGGTTCATTATGTCCAACATATGAGTAAACAGCTTTAATAGGAGGTGACACATCGGACGGCACAAGGTGTTGCCAAGCCGCTGCGGTTATTAATGAGACTTCAAGATGGTCCTAATGGAGCGGGGACATCTGACAGCGGATTCTGATGCCGGCCATAACAAGAAATTAATCCTCTTGGCTGCTCTGGAAAGAGGTTTTTAAGTGAACTTTTCAATCGTAGTTGATCATCGAAGCAATTGGCCGCGTTTCAAGCCAAAAATTGCAGATAGTAAGTAAACCCTGGCTATGAATCGTGCTGGGGATGAGGAGGACGGCGGACATTACATGGGGCATAAGCCGTGCAGCTGGGAAAGGGTTAACCCTCCAATACCTGCTGCGAACGGTGGGATCTCAACTTAAAGGAAGGTTAAAAAAACTTTTTGGGTGTTAACATTTTAGTTACACAATTGGAAAATGTGTTTTTTTTTTTTTTTTTTTTTTTACTTTTTTCCATTTTTCTAGTAAATTTTACTGCTGGAATCGATCATTTTCACATTTTTGTGCAGAAATATTTTAGTTTTGCAGCTTGACTCCAATGTAAGAGGAACGCAAGATCTCTACAGAGACTGAGGCATCGGTGCAACCCAATAATTGACCCATAAAGGGGTATCCAAGATGTAAGCTCCACCCCCTGACTCTCTGAAGTGGCGTTAAATATGTAAGCCCCGCCCCTGACTACATACTGTAGTCAGGCCTGCAGAGGAATGAGTCATGTGACCTCTATCAGCTCTAATAGGAGTCATAATGGGAGAAGCTGTCTGATTGGCTCCCTGGTTGTCGTAGTTGTGCCCTCTAGTGTTTAAGCTGGCCTTATGTAAAAGGGCAGAGTTATGGATTTGCTATATAAGCCACAGGTAACTGATAGGATCAATAGACCACAAGAATACAAGCTACCTGCAATCCAACACCGCTCTGGTTCGCAGAGTCTAAGGCTACCCCGAGGTGTTCACCAGAGCCCGCTGCAAGGCAGGATGGACTTGGCTGCTCGGGACCCAGGTTGCAGCCGCAGAACAAGGTGTCAGAAAGCAGGCGCAGCCTAAGAACCAGACCAGAAACCCTATGGCGGGCAGAGAGAGCTAAATACAAGCCAGGGGCCAAAAACCAGCAGAGTACAGGAACAGCCAAAACAAGAGCAGAGGAATATCAGAGCGCCAGACCATGGTCAAGTCCAGGAGGTCACAGACAAAGCCGAATCAGCAACAGAGGGGATAACTAGGAGAGCAAGCCAAAAAACTAGGGAACCTGCAGGAAACAGGGAAAGGTCCTTGAAGGTAACCTACATACATAGAAGTTATCAGAGTGCTTAGTGTAATTTGTCTCTAGATATAATCTCCATATAATGCACTCCATCCTGCGCGTATAGCATTCCTTATCCAATATACTCTGTTCACATCCAGAGCTGCATTCACAGTTCTTTCTTTATAGAAGCCTGACATGCTAACTATCCCAATATGTAAAGCTTCAGCATGAGCAATGTCATGTGATGTGACAAGTTCCAATAGTATTCGGCAGGACGTAGAATCAGCTCTGGATGTGATTGGAGTATGAGATGAACACAGCTAAAGAACTGGACTAAAGTAATTGCCCCCTCAGAATCCTAGTGCAGGCTCCTCCTCCTGCTGCAGGCTCCTCCTCCTGCTGCCTCAGTATCTGTAGGATGTGCTGTACTGATTTGCATTCTGGGGGTTGTAGTTTCCATAGTAGCCCGACAAATATAATTGTCTATGAATGTAATGCAATGACATATATAATATTGTAAAACCTCAGCTAGACTGTTAGGAGAGTATCTGGCAGAACAGGGTTAATTCCAGCAGTAATGAACAGAACTGTGCATGCAGCTTTAGATGTGATTGGAGTATAAAACATGATGCAACTTAATATCAGTAAATGATCAGATTAATTACTTTCAATTCATAACCAGAGCTCTCATTTACAGTCTATTGAGCGTCAGAATGGTATAAATGCAGCTCTGGATGTGATTGGAGAATAAAGCACGATGTAAATCAGTAAATGCTAGATGTATTTGCATTCAGCTCACAACCAGAGCTGCATTCAAAGTTAGGAAAGAACAAGCCAGGACAGTATTGAAACTTATTCCATTAGCAAACAGAATTGTGAATGCAGCTCTAGATGTTATTGGAGTATACCACCTGACATAACGCAAGACCAGAAAAGGGTCACCGATCAAAGTACGTAGATGCAGTTCACAACCAGAGCTGCATCTACAATTTTGTCAGAAAAAAAAGTAAGGCAGAACTGTAGAAGAGCAGATTTGTGAATGCAGCTCTAGATGCAACTAGAGTATAAAACTGAAGATCGGTTAAAAAGTAAGTAAATCAAAGCACTTGCAGTCTATTCTCAGGCAGAGCTGCATTCACAATTCTGCTCTCACCCAGCTGCTGTATTGTAAAGACAGGTTTGGATGTGACTGGAGTATAATCAATATTAATAATAATATTAGCTCTCTAGTCACATCCGGAGCTGCAGGTTCTGTAGATGCTGATGATGGGGGTTGTTGTTCATGTTCCTGGTGGTTTTTTTGCCTGATGAGTAATTGAACTATTTCAGCCTCATTAGTAAACTCTATTCCTGTCCAGAAATTGCCTCCTCGGAGACGCCGCATCGCCGCCGCCGCTTCTCCTCATTCTGCAAAATTGTCCAAAGAAAATAGTTTTCTTCTATCTTTCTAATTTGCTGCAGTGATTACTGAGCCCGATGATAACTGGAAATCGCTCTCTACAACTTCATAGAGGTTATTATAGACGCCAGCGAGAAATAGACAAGATATACAAATCTGGAGATGAACGGCTCAGAGGACCCCTCCCAAATCTGCACCGACCCTCAAGGGTCTGTAACCTGCAGAGCCATCAGGATACAGTATATAGTCATTATACTCTATAGCTATAAGCAAATCAATCTGCGTGGCCAGCAGGGGGCAGCATCACCCTGTTCATGTAGTGGGACTAGGCGAGTATGATACATAGGGAGCATGTAGCTACACTGTATATGGAGACACATGGCTGCACTGTATATAGGGGTAGGTCGCTGAACTCTTCATGGAAATATACATGGTTAATACTCAATATGGGTGAGACAATGCTATACTGTATATAGGAGCATGAAGGAGGGAATTAATAAGGGTGGGTGCCTGCACTGTATATGCTGGAGCCTGTCCATATGGATGTGCGTGCCCACACTGTATATGCTGGAGCCTGTCCATATGGATGTGTGTGCCTGCACTGTATATGCTGGAGCCTGTCCATATAGATGTGTGCGCCTGCACTGTATATGCTGGAGCCTGTCCATATGGAGCTGTGTGCCTGCACTGTATATGCTGGAGCCTGTCCATATGGAGCTGTGTGCCTGCACTGTATATGCTGGAGCCTGTCCATATGGATGTGCGTGCCTGCATTGTATATGCTGGAGCCTGTCCATATGGAGCTGTGTGCCCACACTGTATATGCTGGAGCCTGTCTATATGGATGTGTGTGCCTGCACTGTATATGCTGGAGCCTGTCCATATGGATGTGCGTGCCTGCATTGTATATGCTGGAGCCTGTCCATATGGAGCTGTGTGCCTGCACTGTATATGCTGGAGCCTGTCCATATGGATGTGCGTGCCTGCATTGTATATGCTGGAGCCTGTCCATATGGAGCTGTGTGCCCACACTGTATATGCTGGAGCCTGTCTATATGGATGTGCGTGCCTGCATTGTATATGCTGGAGCCTGTCCATATGGAGCTGTGTGCCTGCACTGTATATGCTGGAGCCTGTCCATATAGAGCTGTGTGCCTGCACTGTATATGCTGGAGCCTGTCCATATAGAGCTGTGTGCCTGCACTGTATATGCTGGAGCCTGTCCATATAGATGTGTGTGCCTGCACTGTATATGCTGGAGCCTGTCCATATAGAGCTGTGTGCCTGCACTGTATATGCTGGAGCCTGTCCATATAGAGCTGTGTGCCTGCACTGTATATGCTGGAGCCTGTCCATATAGAGCTGTGTGCCTGCACTGTATATGCTGGAGCCTGTCCATATAGAGCTGTGTGCCGCCACTGTATATGCTGGAGCCTGTCCATATGGAGCTGTGTGCCCACACTGTATAAGCTGGAGCCTGTCTATATGGATGTGTGTGCTGGCACTGTATATGCTGGAGCCTGTCCATATAGATGTGTGCGCCTGCACTGTATATGCTGGAGCCTGTCCATATGGAGCTGTGTGCCTGCACTGTATATGCTGGAGCCTGTCCATATGGATGTGCGTGCCTGCATTGTATATGCTGGAGCCTGTCCATATGGAGCTGTGTGCCTGCACTGTATATGCTGGAGCCTGTCTATATGGATGTGTGTGCCTGCACTGTATATGCTGGAGCCTGTCCATATGGATGTGCGTGCCTGCATTGTATATGCTGGAGCCTGTCCATATGGAGCTGTGTGCCCACACTGTATATGCTGGAGCCTGTCTATATGGATGTGTGTGCCTGCACTGTATATGCTGGAGCCTGTCCATATGGAGCTGTGTGCCCACACTGTATATGCTGGAGCCTGTCCATATAGAGCTGTGTGCCTGCACTGTATATGCTGGAGCCTGTCCATATAGAGCTGTGTGCCTGCACTGTATATGCTGGAGCCTGTCCATATAGAGCTGTGTGCCTGCACTGTATATGCTGGAGCCTGTCCATATAGAGCTGTGTGCCTGCACTGTATATGCTGGAGCCTGTCCATATAGAGCTGTGTGTCTGCACTGTATATGCTGGAGCCTGTCCATATGGAGCTGTGTGCCCACACTGTATATGCTGGAGCCTGTCTATATGGATGTGCGTGCCTGCATTGTATATGCTGGAGCCTGTCCATATGGAGCTGTGTGCCTGCACTGTATATGCTGGAGCCTGTCCATATAGAGCTGTGTGCCTGCACTGTATATGCTGGAGCCTGTCCATATGTAGCTGTGTGCCTGCACTGTATATGCTGGAGCCTGTCCATATAGATGTGTGTGCCTGCACTGTATATGCTGGAGCCTGTCCATATGGAGCTGTGTGCCTGCACTGTATATGCTGGAGCCTGTCCATATAGAGCTGTGTGCCTGCACTGTATATGCTGGAGCCTGTCCATATAGAGCTGTGTGCCTGCACTGTATATGCTGGAGCCTGTCCATATGGAGCTGTGTGCCCACACTGTATATGCTGGAGCCTGTCTATATGGATGTGCGTGCCTGCATTGTATATGCTGGAGCCTGTCCATATGGAGCTGTGTGCCTGCACTGTATATGCTGGAGCCTGTCCATATAGAGCTGTGTGCCTGCACTGTATATGCTGGAGCCTGTCCATATGTAGCTGTGTGCCTGCACTGTATATGCTGGAGCCTGTCCATATAGATGTGTGTGCCTGCACTGTATATGCTGGAGCCTGTCCATATAGAGCTGTGTGCCTGCACTGTATATGCTGGAGCCTGTCCATATAGAGCTGTGTGCCTGCACTGTATATGCTGGAGCCTGTCCATATAGAGCTGTGTGCCTGCACTGTATATGCTGGAGCCTGTCCATATAGAGCTGTGTGCCGCCACTGTATATGCTGGAGCCTGTCCATATGGAGCTGTGTGCCCACACTGTATATGCTGGAGCCTGTCTATATGGATGTGTGTGCTGGCACTGTATATGCTGGAGCCTGTCCATATAGATGTGTGCGCCTGCACTGTATATGCTGGAGCCTGTCTATATGGATGTGTGTGCCTGCACTGTATATGCTGGAGCCTGTCCATATGGAGCTGTGTGCCTGCACTGTATATGCTGGAGCCTGTCCATATGGATGTGCGTGCCTGCATTGTATATGCTGGAGCCTGTCCATATGGAGCTGTGTGCCTGCACTGTATATGCTGGAGCCTGTCTATATGGATGTGTGTGCCTGCACTGTATATGCTGGAGCCTGTCCATATGGATGTGCGTGCCTGCATTGTATATGCTGGAGCCTGTCCATATGGAGCTGTGTGCCCACACTGTATATGCTGGAGCCTGTCTATATGGATGTGTGTGCCTGCACTGTATATGCTGGAGCCTGTCCATATGGATGTGAATGCCTGCATTGTATATGCTGGAGCCTGTCCATATGGAGCTGTGTGCCCGCACTGTATATGCTGGAGCCTGTCCATATAGAGCTGTGTGCCTGCACTGTATATGCTGGAGCCTGTCCATATAGAGCTGTGTGCCTGCACTGTATATGCTGGAGCCTGTCCATATAGAGCTGTGTGCCTGCACTGTATATGCTGGAGCCTGTCCATATAGAGCTGTGTGCCTGCACTGTATATGCTGGAGCCTGTCCATATAGAGCTGTGTGCCTGCACTGTATATGCTGGAGCCTGTCCATATAGATGTGCGTGCCTGCACTGTATATGCTGGAGCCTGTCCATATGGAGCTGTGTGCCCGCACTGTATATGCTGGAGCCTGTCCATATGGAGCTGTGTGCCTGCACTGTATATGCTGGAGCCTGTCCATATAGAGCTGTGTGCCTGCACTGTATATGCTGGAGCCTGTCCATATAGAGCTGTGTGCCGACACTGTATATGCTGGAGCCTGTCCATATCAATGTGCGTGCTTGCACTGTATATGCTGGAGCTTGTCCATATCAATGTGTGTGCCTGCACTGTATATGCTGGAGCCTGTCCATATAGAGCTGTGTGCCTGCACTGTATATGCTGGAGCCTGTCCCTATAGAGCTGTGTGCCGACACTGTATATGCTGGAGCCTGTCCATATCAATGTGCGTGCTTGCACTGTATATGCTGGAGCTTGTCCATATCAATGTGTGTGCCTGCACTGTATATGCTGGAGCCTGTCCATATGGATGTGCGTACCTGCACTGTATATGCTGGAGCCTGTCCATATGGAGCTGTGTGCCCACACTGTATATGCTGGAGCCTGTCCATATAGAGCTGTGTGCCTGCACTGTATATGCTGGAGCCTGTCCATATGGAGCTGTGTGCCTGCACTGTATATGCTGGAGCCTGTCCATATGGATGTGCGTGCCTGCACTGTATATGCTGGAGCCTGTCCATATGGAGCTGTGTGCCCACACTGTATATGCTGGAGCCTGTCCATATAGAGCTGTGTGCCTGCACTGTATATGCTGGAGCCTGTCCATATGGAGCTGTGTGCCTGCACTGTATATGCTGGAGCCTGTCCATATAGATGTGTGTGCCTGCACTGTATATGCTGGAGCCTGTCCATATAGAGCTGTGTGCCTGCACTGTATATGCTGGAGCCTGTCCATATGGAGCTGTGTGCCTGCACTGTATATGCTGGAGCCTGTCCATATGGATGTGCGTGCCTGCACTGTATATGCTGGAGCCTGTCCATATGGAGCTGTGTGCCCACACTGTATATGCTGGAGCCTGTCCATATAGAGCTGTGTGCCTGCACTGTATATGCTGGAGCCTGTCCATATGGAGCTGTGTGCCTGCACTGTATATGCTGGAGCCTGTCCATATGGATGTGCGTGCCTGCACTGTATATGCTGGAGCCTGTCCATATGGAGCTGTGTGCCTGCACTGTATATGCTGGAGCCTGTCCATATAGAGCTGTGTGCCCACACTGTATATGCTGGAGCCTGTCCATATAGAGCTGTGTGCCTGCACTGTATATGCTGGAGCCTGTCCATATGGAGCTGTGTGCCTGCACTGTATATGCTGGAGCCTGTCCATATGGAGCTGTGTGCCTGCACTGTATATGCTGGAGCCTGTCCATATGGAGCTGTGTGCCTGCACTGTATATGCTGGAGCCTGTCCATATGGAGCTGTGTGCCTGCACTGTATATGCTGGAGCCTGTCCATATGGAGCTGTGTGCCTGCACTGTATATGGTGTGGGGGTTTAGCCTAGTAGTACTATAGGTGAAGGTTATCGGGAACACAGGCACAAGGAGATATAGGATAAGGCATAACTTGCAGATGGTGGGGGTCTGACCACTCAGACACTATATCAGCCCCCCTATCAGAATGCAGCAGTGGTCAGGCAGTGCACACAACATTCCCTTTGTTTGAGTGGCGGCAGCAGAGGCAGCCATAGTCCAGCACCTGCACTACACGTATAGCTGAATAACTTTCTTCAGCAAGTAATAAATGGCAGCCTAAAAGTCTCTCCTCCAGTCCATGATAAAGCAGCCCCATCTCACCAGCCCGGCTGTGCAGAGGAGACTCGGTCAGGTGCTCGTCCAGCCCCAGGAACACACAGAAAGGTCCCCCGCCCAGTCTCCAGTTCTCAGTCACATGACTGTACCTGCTCTGCCCCTCCCCCCACCCTGCTATTTAGGGCAGGTAAACCCTGGGTGGAATATTGGGAATGACCTCCCCACCAAGGTCTCCACAATCCTAAATCCTGGACCCAAATTCCAGTCACTTAAAGACCCGCTCAGTGGCCCTTTATTACTGGTGCAGAGTTTTGTTTCCAGGATGTGCATTACCAAAGCAAAAATCCTCAGTGACACATCATCCATGATTACAATGTATATATGTGACTGCACTGTATGTAGGGGACCTGTCTGTACTGTATATGGATACATGTGACTACACTGTATATAGGGGATCCTGTCTGTACTGTATATGGATACATGTGACTGCACTGTATATAGGGGATCCTGTCTGTACTGTATATGGATGCATGTGACTGCACTGTATATAGGAGAGCCTGTCTGTACTGTATATGGATACATGTGACTGCACTGTATGTAGGGAATCCTGTCTGTACTGTATATGGATATATGTGACTGCACTGTATATAAGGGATCCTGTCTGTACTGTATATGGATATATGTGACTTCACTGTATATAGGGGATCCTGTCTGTACTGTATATGGATACATGTGACTACACTGTATATAGGGGATCCTGTCTGTACTGTACATGGATACATGTGACTGCACTGTATGTAGGGGACCCTGTCTGTACTGTATATGGATGCATATGACTGCAATGTATATAGGGGATCCTGTCTGTACTGTATATGGATGCATGTGACTGCACTGTATATAGGAGAGCCTGTCTGTACTGTATATGGATACATGTGACTGCACTGTATGTAGGGGATCCTGTCTGTACTGTATATGGATATATGTGACTGCACTGCATATAGGGGATCCTGTCTGTACTGTATATGGATATATGTGACTGCACTGTATATAGGGGATCCTGTCTGTACTGTATATGGATACATGTGACTACACAGTATATAGGGGATCCTGTCTGTACTGTATATGGATACATGTGACTGCACTGTATGTAGGGGATCCTGTCTGTACTGTATATGGATATATGTGACTGCACTGTATATAGGGGATCCTGTCTGTACTGTATATGGATACATGTGACTACACAGTATATAGGGGATCCTGTCTGTACTGTATATGGATACATGTGACTGCACTGTATGTAGGGGATCCTGTCTGTACTGTATATGGATATATGTGACTGCACTGTATATAGGGGATCCTGTCTGTACTGTATATGGATACATGTGACTACACAGTATATAGGGGATCCTGTCTGTACTGTATATGGATATATGTGACTGCACTGTATGTAGGGGATCCTGTCTGTACTGTATATGGATATATGTGACTGCACTGTATGTAGGGGATCCTGTCTGTACTGTATATGGATATATGTGACTGCACTGTATGTAGTAGACCTGTCTGTACTGTATATGGATATATGTGAGTGC
>CAMRHE010000815.1:17500-52500 GCA_947044405.1 Leptodactylus fallax
TTTCTATCCTGGACAGTAGAACGTCACCAGAGATAAATCAGACCATCATGGCCAAGTTAAGAAATCAATAACCTGTGTGCGGAGCCAGCCGTCCCCTGAAGCCCCACTGACCTTCATGTCCAGACATTGCCCGCAGATTTATGGCCG
This sequence comes from Leptodactylus fallax, assembly GCA_947044405.1. NCBI lineage: Eukaryota > Metazoa > Chordata > Amphibia > Anura > Leptodactylidae > Leptodactylus > Leptodactylus fallax. The sequence continues at coordinate 17,648 of CAMRHE010000815.1, forward strand.
CGGATCGGAGGGGTTTACGACACTCCGGTGGATTACGGAATAAGTCAGGCCTGAGATTTTCTGTTGTGGAGGAAATCTTTATGGTGGATTAAATGATTCTTAAAGGGAAAGTTCTAGTAATCTACAAGAAGATCCGTAAATGTCTATATACAGCGCAGTAAGGAAGTCCAAGAAAGCTACCTGTACTAAGGCAAAGCTGACCCAGAGGGAGGAGAAAACACAACATGGTTCCATAATGTGACTGCTCTTACTAGAGGTCAACAGAGTCATCTCAGTATCATATTATTATATACACTATTAGGAAGCAGAGCAGGCCTATTACCAGCAGAGTCATCTTTAGAGGGCAGAATTAGCAGAGCCATCTCATTGTCGTCACAGGAAGAGCAGAATCATCCTATTACAACATAATGTCAAGAGAGTCATCTTTAAAGGGCAGAGTCATCTTTATTCTCATTACAAAACTAGGTCAACAGAGTCTTCATCAGATGGCAGGATCAGCAGAGTCATCTCATTATCACAGCATTAGATCATCTCTGGAAGGCAGGTTTAATAGATTTATCTTTATTACAGCATCAGGTCAGTAGAGTCATCTTCATAGGGCAGAGTCATTTTATTATCATTGCAGCAAAGGTCAGCAGTATCAGCAGTCATATGATTATCAGAGTATTAGGGTAAAAGAGTCACCTTTAGATTTCAGGATTGGCAGAACCATCTAATTTCATTACAGTGTTATAGGGTCAGCAGAGTCATCTTTAGGAGGCATCATCAACAGAATCATCTCATTACGGCAATAAGTCAGCAGAGTCATCTCATCATTACAGAAATAAGTCAGCAGAGTCATCTCATTATCATTACAGAAATAAGTCAGCAGAGTCATCTCATTATCATGAAATCATTAGGGCAGAAGAGTCATCTTTAGAGGGCAGGATCAGCAGAGTCATCTCTTTATCATTACAACCTGAGGTCAGCAGAGGCATCTGACTTTTCAGCTACAGAAAACTGGCTTTGATATCTTCATGCAGCTTACTGCTCCTCTTCTACATTCTTATTTTACGTAGACAAGGGCAGTCTCATGAAGTTATCCCCTGCCCTTATGGTCTACGAGGTCTCTGGCCGGATCGGTCGGTATTTATAAATAAATTACATTATATTATACTCTAGTCACATCCAAAGCTGCATCAACATGTCTTCCTTGTTTAGTTTTTGTCAGTTTTATATGGCGAAGTGTCTGTTTAGAGCATATCCTGCTGTGCTGCATTGTGGCAGGTGCGGTATTTCCTGCAGCCCCATCACTACATCTCCCACAATGCACCGCAGCAGGGGTCCAGGGATCACTTGCGGAATCTCATTAGGTATTTTTGCCTGAGAATAATCCTATAGAAGGTGAATTATAACTGATAAGAGGCTGGAAAGGAGACGAGAAATGAATCCTGGTGCAGAAGGAGGAAATGGAATTGCGTTTTCGGACTAAATGAAATGCGGCGGAGAATATTTGCTTTTTAGAGATAATTGTGTTCCTAATACAGAGAGCAGGGCTGTGCCGGCCGATCCTCAGATGCCGCATCGATCTCGTGTCGTGCCCAGAATTAACTGGTATTTACCTGATGAACGACCTGTAATAAATCTAATCTGATATCATATCAGGGCCAAATCTGGAGGGGAGTCATACCCAGGTCTCAGCACCAGGGGGAGCCCAAGAGAAGGGAATACTGAGGCTATATATACTGTATACTCCACCAGGCGGGGTAGAGGGGGGATTATACAGTATGTGCAGGGGGCAATATAAAGGAAAGCTCTAGCTTTATTCCAGTTTAAGATAGTGTTCCTCTAAGTATCACCACAGAGGTTACTTCTAGAACTAGAGTCACTTCGGCTCTGTTCACATTGATTGACATTTCATTCCTCTGATGGATGCCATATATTAAGCAGGTTTATATTGTCACCCAACTTTCCCAATACCTGAAGGGCATGTTATGGGGAAAGCTGGGTGACAACCAAGTAACCTTTAGCCCTGTAACAATCATAGTCACCAGTGACAGCTAATAAATGTTATCCCTCCACTAGTGATGTCACCCAGCTTTCCCAGGTCCTAGATTCTACATAATTAAGAAATATATGACTTTATGATGAACTGTAAATGCGGCTAGTGGTTCAATATACCTTCAGGAATATCGGAAAGCTGGGTGGCAACCAGCATAACAACAGTAAGAGATCATATTGGGTGTCACTCAGCTTTCCCAGACACAGATACATATAAGATATGTCTAACTAGAATGGTAAAGTGTTGACAGAAGAGGATATATCTCCCAGACTCCTAAGAGTTTGTGGGAAAGCTGGGTGGCCATTAAATCTCCCAGAGGTGTGATCACCCAGCTTTCCCAGACTCCTGAGCAGTGGATTATGGGTACACCTGGGTGACAACCAAGATGACCATTAGCCCTGCCACAGTCATTGCCACTCTATGGTTGTCATTCAACACTGGGTGACAGCTAATAAGTGTCAGAGCTCCACTGGGGATGTCACCCAGCTTTCCCAAAGTCCTGAGTAGTTTGGAAATGTTGGCCTTTGTTAAGAAATATATGCCTTTAACATATTCTGCAAATGTGGCTACACTTTTCATGCAGGAATGTAGGAAAGCTGGGTGACAACCAATATAACAACAGTAATTCCGATTTCATTGGTTGTCACTCAACTTTCCCAGATTCAGATACATCTAGGAAATGTTGGATAAGAATGTTAAAGGTTTAACAGAAGGATAGCATTCCTAGCCTTCCTGGAAAGCGGGGTCACAGTTACTATCACCATTACAGCTCTCACAAGTGTTGTCACCCAGCTTTCCCAGACTCCTGAGGGGCTCTTTTTTAAAATCAGGATGATGACCAGTGTAAGGGGTTGTTACCCAAAATTCTGAGTGGCTATATTGGGAAGCTGGGTAACAACTAACATGACTAATAATAGTCCCATCGGCTCACCCAGCTTTCCTAGACACCTGAGAATTTATAAGATGACAGCCAATACTAGCGCCTCGACAAGAGCCGTCAGTCACCCAGCTTTCCCAGACTCCTGCGTAGCCTGGAAATTTGTTAAGGAATATTTTTTTTCTCTAACATGCATTATAAATGGGTGAATGTTGCATTCAGAATCCAGGAAAGCTGGGTGACAACCCATATAACAATGATAATCAAGGTCATATGGATTGTCACCCAGCTTTCTCGTGTATAGAAATTGCCACAAAAGGTGTGAATAGACTTTTAAAGACTTGACAGATGAGGGCTTATCTTTACTGGGGGTCTTTGATATTTGAGGGGCACTTGCCCTTTAAGGCGGGGATCGGTGATCCATTTAGAGGCGCGCGCTGCCATTTTCTGCGGTTTCTCTTATCTTGACGCGCACAATCCAGATAATTAGTGAACAATATCCATTCCCCAGAAACACTAAAGGCTCCAATTCTATTTCATTAGCGCAGACATTTCCGCGATGGCGATTCATTATCGTATGGCGGCCATGAGTCATTTACGAGGTGGATGGATCAGGCAAGAGCCATTAGAATTGTGTTTATTTGGACGGAATCATTATACCTTCTGTGTGACTGTAATTGTCTGGAATTCTAACGAGGATGGCGAAGAACAATGGCCCGGACCTCCTGCCGTAGCGACACTACAACTCTCAGCATGCCGGAGAGCCACAGGTGGCAGCCCTTTGCCTAAGAGAAAGACTATAAGTCAATAATAGTTCCCTAGTTAGCTTTCAGAATTCATCATATTTGATGAATAGAATGCTAGAATGACAGTAAAAACTGACACTGCAACTCTCAGCATGCTGGAGAGCCACAGGTGGCAGCCCCTTGCCTTAGGCAATGGCTATAAGTCAATAATAGTTCATTAGTTAACTTTCAATATTCATCCTGGTTGATGAATAGAATACTAGAAAGACAGTGAAGAATGTCACGCAACTAGCGAAGTGGGAGAGAGAGAGAACAGTATGGTTTAACCCTGTATGCCCGCTAGGTCTTATAAAAAGTGTAATTTGAGCCCAAGGTATAAATATAGAGCTTCAGGGGTAGGGGGAGACACATCCATCCTATAGGACCTGATTTGTATAACATAAATGATTGAGCTGTTCCTTTTGGGCATCCAAATTGATGAATAGAAGGCTAGAAGGGCAGTGAGAACTGGCACAGCTACACATTAGAATTGAATATGGTTATAGCCTTACAAAAAAGTGATTTATATTCCTTTCACAATGTAATTCTTTTGTGTGTTCTCCATTTCCAAGTACTGCAACACTGTAATCTCCGGGTTAGGAATAAAATGCTAGGGCTACAGTGAAGACTGACATCTGTACAGGCAGAGCTTGCTATGTCCAAGTGAGTAACAATGCAGATAGAAAGATGGAGCTGAATGTGAGTTTTATGTTGTAACTTGGATCCTTAGGGGTTGTGTCACTTCAGATACTATTGATAGGATTAGTGGCACGGTCCCTTTAAGGAAAACAGTAATATTGGCAAACAAATAAATCCCAAATCACCAGAATTTTTAACGTCTCAATCTGCACCCAAAACTTCTAAAAATGCCCATTTTGGGGTATGTTTACAAAATTTCCACTCCCTTGGGTTACATTTCATGGGACGATCTTGCAAAAGTGAGGTATGATATCTCTGCTATATAAATCATAGGAATACAAGGGGTGATCCCTACAGTAATCAGCTGATCGACGCCGGTTGGTAGCTGGTACTTCCTGTAGCTAACTGCACATTTAGCCCGCAGTGGCCACTACAGGAGAGCTGTGAAACTACATGAGTGACTATGTGACATGACGTGCTGGGACCTCCAGGGCAGGGGATGCTGGTGCTTTCTATTTTGGGTAATAGAGGGGGTCCTAAGCAAGCACTATCCATATGCCCCTAATACATGTGTCCCACACTCCCCCATACTATATACGGATAGTGGTCTATAACCGGGCACGCAGGGTACTTGTAGTTCTGCAACAGTATAAGAGACACAAGTTGGAGACCTCTACCCTAATATGGGGGGTCGGTGAGTACATGGTGCAGTACCGCTTGCTGCCTGTAGTGGCTGCTGCTGCGCCTTTATCACCCTGCTCACACTTGGTAATATTAAAGGGAATTTCTTAGCATTTCATATAACAACTCTTCCCCTTTACATGCGCCTTACGATTTCCTCCGGTTTACGGGCTGCTTAGTCATGTCCGCAGTGTCGGCGACCGCGAGCACCCCCCTCCCCCGCTAGGGGGCTGCTTTAATAAAGAAAGGAAAATGAAAATACGTCTTTGGTTCTTTTTACATACGAGATGGCGAAAAATGTTCATGTTATGTAATTATCATCGAAAATCCCAGTGTGAGCGGATCAGGGCGTCCGGATAATGGCGAGCGGCGGATAATCCCACTATCGCCATGCGCCTCATGGATCGCTCAAATAAGGAAGAACAGGAGACAAATTAAAATCCACGTAAAACCTAATTACATGTCTGAGGTGACGGGGAGGGGGGCAAAGGGAAGAGCGCAGAGCCCGACAGGTGGGCGACAGAACCGGTCAGGTGATCCCTGCAACATCGCAACAATGTAACCAATCATAACACACATGGATACATGGCGCCTCCTATGGTCACGTACGGGAAACACAAAACACTCATTGTTTTTTTCTGAGTATTTTGCAACAAACGCAGTGTGAACTCGGCCTTACTATTAGGAACCAAAGCGATCAGCTAAATTCTGACAGCAAGTGTTCACTTTCCCTGCAGTGCCCCCACAGGCTAAGTGATGCATTACACAGTTTACCATTGAAACCAATGGACTGTCCATGTACTATGTGTATGCACCAAGTCCTCTGGTGACAGGGATGCTTTGTTGTAGCTAATAGTTGGGGGCTTACATGGGGAACCCCTTTTAATGTCTCTGAGCTATAGGGGTGACCCCCTATTGATTGTATAGTGGATCTGCCCCTCCTGAAAATCTGCCCATGGCCCAGCATTATTTCTAGGGACTATAGAACTCATCCGTGGTTGTCACAGATTATGGACAACATGGAGTTGCAATAGAGGGTACAAGGGTTATAATATGGACAAGACTGGCGAGGGGCGTCTAAGCTTAATACATACCTGGACCCCTTTGGTTCTACTTGTAGATTGCTCAGAGTTACAGTATATAGATACCGCAGACATACATAAGCCCCATCTATGTTATCAGCCACATTGGCTATTGGAATTGCTTCGCTCATACTAACGCTCTGACTCTCCCTTGTACTTTACACTGCAGCTCTGCTTGTTCTGATTGGCTGCACAAGCTCACCCCAAAGTAAAGAAAGGGAAAGCAGAACATAAACCACAAGCAAATGAAGATGGACTGATCGGAATGAGCACAGACAAGAAGGAGAAACCTGAAGATCTGAGTTCCATGACACATTCAGCTCTGCTACATCTGTATAAAGACGATTTTGCTTCCTTTCCAGGACCATGCGCTTATCTAGGGGGATATTTTTGGGATATGTGACTATTCTGCTCCCTGAGGCTATGACAATCCCTCATTTACATGGCACAATAGGAGGACGGCTTATACCAGGATTGTTTGCCAGAAGTGAAGTGACAGAATTGAAGTCGCCGTCAACTCATTACCCGGCGCCGCAGTAACAAGACCCGAGATGGGGCACGGAAGAGTCTGAAAAAAATACTGTCCAAGGGGGAGGTGAGGGAAGGGTCTTGGGCCCTGCTGTAATTGGTGGGTGCAGCCAGAAAAGTCTAGGTGGGGTGGTAATAGTCGCATCTGGGTCCTGACGTTAAAAGTGGACCTAAAGACCCCTCTGCCCCATATGGCGACACCCATATTATAAATGGCACATGGCGAGTCTGGTCCCTTTGACAGATTTTGCATTGGGCCCCGGACCTCCATTTTTCACTTCTAGTTAAATGGGTCCTTCAATAGCTTCTTGATATTGTTGGATGTCCTTAAGACATATCTCACACGGGTTCCTTAATAGGTGGGCTCCAGAACGTGGCTCCCACAGGGGTCTACAGGGCAGCTCAGTCCAGCAGCATGGGCAGAAAGTAGAGACACCGGCCCCATCACCATTCTGGAGGTCCTGGGTAGTATCTGGTCCATGGAGTCTGAAGAACGTCAGATGGGTTAGGAGTTGACCTTGGGTGAGGAGGCCTGGCCCTAGTGTTGGATGGGGCTGAGGTCAGGGCTCCTTACAGTCCAGCTCTTCCACAGCAGACCCAATAAACCCTTCCTTATGGAGCTGACTACGGTATATGCCCAGGAGGTCCTGTCACAATGAATCAGGAATGAACCTTCTGCAATCCACAAGCTTGGAGGGGCTGCACATTTTTCACTTTTCTGGAGCTTCAGGATTTCTCCATTTTACTAGTCCCAAAAACAGCCCCATTATTCCTGCTCCACCAGGCGTTACACCAGGCACAAACAGCTCAGGCTGGTGCCGTAGTCCTGACTCCTGACCATGCTGCTCGCTGAGGTGCTTGTGACAACTGGTTCATCTGTCCAGGAGATACATTGGTGGAAGAAGCCGGACCACAATGCCCAATATGACCCCTGGAGCTCCCTGGACCAAAGTATGGCAGCCACATTGCCCGAGCCTTACAATGGAATTGTCCCCTGTACTAGTGTCATACTGCACATAGCGCCCCTATAATGATCACATATTACCCACTATAGGTATCAGCCATCGTGCCCTATAATAGCGACAACCAGAGCCCACAGTGGTGATATAAAAGTGCTGCAACAGTGGTTGTATATGGTAACTGTGTAACCCTGACCCTAGAAGAGACATAGCGGCCCAATAATGGTAAGAGTGCCCGCATTGCCTCTATAATAGCGTCAGCCAAGGTGCTCTTATAAAAAGTGGCAGCCCCTGAATTATTCCACCAATAGTACCCCTAAAATAGTGTCAGCCGTGGTGGGGCAAGGATGGTTCGATATAGTAATTAAGTAACATTGTCCCTATGAAATTCATAGCTATAGCTCCCCAGTAATTGTAAGAGCACCCACATTACCTTTATAATAGTGCCAGCCATAGTGCGCTAATACAAATTGCCAGTCACAGTGCTCCCTAAATTATTTCAGCCATGGTACCCCTAAAATAGCACCAGCTGCAAAGCCTATAGATGTGACTGTCAGCCCTGGAGCGGATCGTCTGATGGTGAGTACAGATGTGATCTAATCGAGATCATGTGTCGCTTATACTGGCGATAACTGACAGTGTGGCGGGTATAAGGTATATTACAGTGTATATAATGTATATTACAGAGTATATAATGTATATTACAGTGTGTATAATGTATATTACAGTGTGCAGATATAATGAATATTACAGTGTATATAATGTATATTACAGTGTATATAATGTATATTACAGAGTATATAATGTATATTACAGTGTATATAATGTATATTACAGTGTTATAATGAAACAGTATATAATGTATATTACAGTGTGTATAATGTATATTACAGTGTATATAACGGTATATTACAGTGTATATAACGTATATTACAGTGTATATAACGTATATTACAGTGTATATAACGTATATTACAGTGTATATAATGTATATTACAGTGTTATAATGTATATTACAGGTATATAATGTATATTACAGTGTGTATAATGTATATTACAGTGTGCAGATATAATGTATATTACAGTGATCAACGAACAGAATATTACAGTGTATATAATGTATATTACAGTGTGTATAAGGATATACTGTCAATATAATGTATATTACAGTGTATATAACGTATATTACAGTGTATATAATGTATATTACAGTGTATATAATGCATTTACAGTGTGCAGATATAATGAATATTACAGTGTATATAATGTATATTACAGTGTATATAATGTATATTACAGAGTATATAATGTATATTACAGTGTGTATAAGGTATATTACAGTGTATATAATGTATATTACAGAGTATATAATGTATATTACAGTGTGTATAATGTATATTACAGTGTATATAACGTATATTACAGTGTATATAATGTATATTACAGAGTATATAATGTATATTACAGTGTGTATAAGGTATATTACAGTGTATATAATGTATATTACAGAGTATATAATGTATATTACAGTGTGTATAATGTATATTACAGTGTATATAACGTATATTACAGTGTATATAATGTATATAGTGTATATAATGTATATTACAGTGTATATAATGTATATTACAGTGTATATAATGTATATTACAGTGTATATAATGTATATTACAGTGTATATAATGTATATTACAGTGTGTATAATGTATATTACAGTGTGCAGATATAATGTATATTACAGTGTATCTAACGTATATTACAGTGTATATAATGTATATTACAGAGTATATAATGTATATTACAGTGTGTATAATGTATATTACAGTGTGTATAAGGTATATTACAGTGTGCAGATATAATGTATATTACAGTGTATATAACGTATATTACAGTGTGCAGATATAATGTATATTACAGTGTATATAATGTATATTACAGAGTATATAATGTATATTACAGTGTATATAACGTATATTACAGTGTATATAATGTATATTACAGAGTATATAATGTATATTACAGTGTGTATAAGGTATATTACAGTGTGCAGATATAATGTATATTACAGTGTATATAATGTATATTACAGTGTGTATAAGGTATATTACAGTGTATATAACGTATATTACAGTGTATATAATGTATATTACAGTGTATATAACATATATTACAGTGTATATAATGTATATTACAGAGTATATAATGTATATTACAGTGTATATAATGTATATTACAGAGTATATAAGGTATATTACAGTGTGTATAATGTATATTACAGTGTATAAGGTATATTAAAGTGTGCAAATAAAATATATAATAAAAAATAAAAAACATATATTACAGTGTATATAATGTATATTACAGAGTATATAATGTATATTACATGTGTATATAATGTATATTACAGTGTACAGATATAATGTATATTACAGTGTGCAGATATAATGTATATATCAGTGTATATAATGTATATGACAGTGTGTAGATATAATGTATATTAGTGTGTAGATATGATGTATAATTACACTGTGCAGTTATTATGTATATTACAGTGTGTAGATATAATATATTACACTGTGCTGATATAATGTACATTACAGTGTATAGATATAATGTATATTAGTGTGTAGATATAATGTATATTACAGTGTGTAGATATAATGTATATTACAGTGTATATAATGTATATTACAGTGTGCAGATATGTATATTAGTGTGTAGATATGATGTATAATTACACTGTGCAGTTATTATGTATATTACACTGTGCTGATATAACGTACATTACAGTGTATAGATATTAATGTATATTACAGTGTGTAGATATAATGTATATTAGTGTGTAGATATGATGTATATTACAGTGTGTAGATATAATGTATATTAGTGTGTAGATATGATGTATAATTACACTGTGCAGTTATTATGTATATTACACTGTGCTGATATAACGTACATTACAGTGTATAGATATAATGTATATTACAGTGTGTAGATATAATGTATATTACACTGTACAGTTATTATGTACATTACAGTGTATAGATATAATGTATATTACACTGTGCTGATATAATGTATATTACAGTGTGTAGATATAATGTATATTACACTGTGCTGATATAATGTACATTACAGTGTGGCGGAGTGTGTATAGCGGTGTCACCCACAGATCCCCGGCCGTGTCCATACACCTGGTATTAGGTGCTGCAGGATATTATTATGGAGGCCGCTGTTAACCAGGCTGTATGTGATATAATGACAGGTCTCAGGAGGCGATGGCTGTCCGCACGCCGCCATTAATTCCAGGTTCCTGGCGCTCTCCAGCCCTCAAGGATTGATTTCTTACATGTGCAGCAATTCCTCAAACACCTTCACAATATATTATCACAAAGATTTTACACCGTAATTATATGAGAGAGAGGAAATCCATATCCTGCCGCCTGCCCGATCCGTCCCTTTAAGGGGGTCTCCTCAGGTCACATCAGTCAGGAGGACTCGTAATAATAATCACTGGAAAATCCGTAGATTCCGTCTACATTACATGACAACTCCGCAACACTTCAAGATCTCTGCTTGTTGTAAGGGAATGAGAAAATCCAGACCGACAGCTCTAGAAACCTGAAAGATCAAAAACACAGAGAATTATCCAGATTCTAATCATCAGGAGAGGCCACAAATACCTGATCAGTAGGGGGCGACACCTGGCCTCACCAGCTGTAGGGAGCCGATCCCTATACACAATACAGGGCTGGAAGCAGAAAACTCCGCCCACTGTATAGCGGCGCCATCACTGTACCGCAACACTTATAGAGGTCAGTGGGGGGCGATGCAGTAGTGACAGCGCCGCTATACAGTGGGCGGAGATTTCTGCTTCCAGCCCCGTATTGTGTATAGGACGAGCACCAGAAAAAACTCCGGACAGCTGATGGGGCCGAGTGTCAGCCCCTAATGGTCTGGATAGGCCATAAAATGCATGTAGCCCAGACAACCCCTTTAATATTCTCCCTAAAGCCCACACACTTTAATGCCCCCCCCCCCCCACAGTATATTAGCCCCCGTTACTGCCCCCACACAATATAATGGCCCAATGTACATAGGAGGCAGTATTATAGTAGTTATATTCTTGTACATAGGAGCAGTATTATAGTAGTTATATTCTTGTACATAGTTGCAGTATTATAGTAGTTATATTCTTGTACATAGGAGCAGTATTATAGTAGTTATATTCTTGTACATAGGAGGTAGTATTATAGTAGTTATATTCTTGTACATAGGAGCAGTATTATAGTAGTTATATTCTTGTACATAGGGGCAGTATTATAGTAGTTATATTCTTGTACATAGGAGCGGTATTATAGCAGTTATATTCTTGTACATAGGAGGTAGTATTATAGTAGTTATATTCTTGTACATAGGAGCAGTATTATAGTAGTTATATTCTTGTACATAGGAGCAGTATTATAGTAGTTATATTCTTGTACATAGGAGCAGTATTATAGTAGTTATATTCTTGTACATAGGAGGTAGTATTATAGTAGTTATATTCTTGTACATAGGAGCGGTATTATAGCAGTTATATTCTTGTACATAGGAGGTAGTATTATAGTAGTTATATTCTTGTACATAGGAGTAGTATTATAGTAGTTATATTCTTGTACATAGGAGCAGTGTTATAGTAGTTATATTCTTGTACATAGGAGCAGTATTATAGTAGTTATATTCTTGTACATAGGAGGTAGTATTATAGTAGTTATATTCTTGTACATAGGAGCAGTATTATAGTAGTTATATTCTTGTACATAGGAGCAGTATTATAGTAGTTATATTCTTGTACATAGGAGGTAGTATTATAGTAGTTATATTCTTGTACATAGGAGGTAGTATTATAGTAGTTATATTCTTGTACATAGGAGGTAGTATTATAGTAGTTATATTCTTGTACATAGGAGTAGTATTATAGTAGTTATATTCTTGTACATAGGAGGTAGTATTATAGTAGTTATATTCTTGTACATAGGAGCAGTATTATAGTAGTTATATTCTTGTACATAGGAGCAGTATTATAGTAGTTATATTCTTGTACATAGGAGTAGTATTATAGTAGTTATATTCTTGTACATAGGAGTAGTATTATAGTAGTTATATTCTTGTACATAGGAGTAGTATTATAGTAGTTATATTCTTGTACATAGGAGCAGTATTATAGTAGTTATATTCTTGTACATAGGAGCAGTATTATAGTAGTTATATTCTTGTACATAGGAGTAGTATTATAGTAGTTATATTCTTGTACATAGGAGTAGTATTATAGTAGTTATATTCTTGTACATAGGAGCAGTATTATAGTAGTTATATTCTTGTACATAGGAGCAGTATTATAGTAGTTATATTCTTGTACATAGGAGTAGTATTATAGTAGTTATATTCTTGTACATAGGAGTAGTATTATAGTAGTTATATTCTTGTACATAGGAGGCAGTATTATAGTAGTTATATTCTTGTACATAGGGGCAGTATTATAGTAGTTATATTCTTGTACATAGGAGGTAGTATTATAGTAGTTATATTCTTGTACATAGGAGTAGTATTATAGCAGTTATATTCTTGTACATAGGAGCAGTATTATAGTAGTTATATTCTTGTACATAGGGGGCAGTATTATAGTAGTTATATTCTTGTACATAGGGGGCAGTATTATAGTAGTTATATTCTTGTACATAGGGAGCAGTATTATAGTAGTTATATTCTTGTACATAGGAGCAGTATTATAGTAGTTATATTCTTGTACATAGGAGCAGTATTATAGTAGTTATATTCTTGTACATAGGAGCAGTATTATAGTAGTTATATTCTTGTACATAGTAGTATTATAGTAGTTATATTCTTGTACATAGGAGCAGTATTATAGTAGTTATATTCTTGTACATAGGAGCAGTATTATAGTAGTTATATTCTTGTACATAGGAGTAGTATTATAGTAGTTATATTCTTGTACATAGTAGTATTATAGTAGTTATATTCTTGTACATAGGAGCAGTATTATAGTAGTTATATTCTTGTACATAGGAGCAGTATTATAGTAGTTATATTCTTGTACATAGGAGCAGTATTATAGTAGTTATATTCTTGTACATAGGAGGTAGTATTATAGTAGTTATATTCTTGTACATAGGAGCAGTATTATAGTAGTTATATTCTTGTACATAGGGGCAGTATTATAGTAGTTATATTCTTGTACATAGGAGCGGTATTATAGCAGTTATATTCTTGTACATAGGAGGTAGTATTATAGTAGTTATATTCTTGTACATAGGAGCAGTATTATAGTAGTTATATTCTTGTACATAGGAGCAGTATTATAGTAGTTATATTCTTGTACATAGGAGCAGTATTATAGTAGTTATATTCTTGTACATAGGAGGTAGTATTATAGTAGTTATATTCTTGTACATAGGAGCGGTATTATAGCAGTTATATTCTTGTACATAGGAGGTAGTATTATAGTAGTTATATTCTTGTACATAGGAGTAGTATTATAGTAGTTATATTCTTGTACATAGGAGCAGTGTTATAGTAGTTATATTCTTGTACATAGGAGCAGTATTATAGTAGTTATATTCTTGTACATAGGAGGTAGTATTATAGTAGTTATATTCTTGTACATAGGAGCAGTATTATAGTAGTTATATTCTTGTACATAGGAGCAGTATTATAGTAGTTATATTCTTGTACATAGGAGGTAGTATTATAGTAGTTATATTCTTGTACATAGGAGGTAGTATTATAGTAGTTATATTCTTGTACATAGGAGGTAGTATTATAGTAGTTATATTCTTGTACATAGGAGTAGTATTATAGTAGTTATATTCTTGTACATAGGAGGTAGTATTATAGTAGTTATATTCTTGTACATAGGAGCAGTATTATAGTAGTTATATTCTTGTACATAGGAGCAGTATTATAGTAGTTATATTCTTGTACATAGGAGTAGTATTATAGTAGTTATATTCTTGTACATAGGAGTAGTATTATAGTAGTTATATTCTTGTACATAGGAGCAGTATTATAGTAGTTATATTCTTGTACATAGGAGCAGTATTATAGTAGTTATATTCTTGTACATAGGAGCAGTATTATAGTAGTTATATTCTTGTACATAGGAGCAGTATTATAGTAGTTATATTCTTGTACATAGGAGTAGTATTATAGTAGTTATATTCTTGTACATAGGAGCAGTATTATAGTAGTTATATTCTTGTACATAGGAGTAGTATTATAGTAGTTATATTCTTGTACATAGGAGTAGTATTATAGTAGTTATATTCTTGTACATAGGAGGCAGTATTATAGTAGTTATATTCTTGTACATAGGGGCAGTATTATAGTAGTTATATTCTTGTACATAGGAGGTAGTATTATAGTAGTTATATTCTTGTACATAGGAGTAGTATTATAGCAGTTATATTCTTGTACATAGGAGCAGTATTATAGTAGTTATATTCTTGTACATAGGGGGCAGTATTATAGTAGTTATATTCTTGTACATAGGGGGCAGTATTATAGTAGTTATATTCGTGTACATAGGGAGCAGTATTATAGTAGTTATATTCTTGTACATAGGAGCAGTATTATAGTAGTTATATTCTTGTACATAGGAGCAGTATTATAGTAGTTATATTCTTGTACATAGGAGCAGTATTATAGTAGTTATATTCTTGTACATAGTAGTATTATAGTAGTTATATTCTTGTACATAGGAGCAGTATTATAGTAGTTATATTCTTGTACATAGGAGCAGTATTATAGTAGTTATATTCTTGTACATAGGAGTAGTATTATAGTAGTTATATTCTTGTACATAGTAGTATTATAGTAGTTATATTCTTGTACATAGGAGCAGTATTATAGTAGTTATATTCTTGTACATAGGAGTAGTATTATAGTAGTTATATTCTTGTACATAGGAGTAGTATTATAGTAGTTATATTCTTGTACATAGGAGCAGTATTATAGTAGTTATATTCTTGTACATAGGAGCAGTATTATAGTAGTTATATTCTTGTACATAGGAGTAGTATTATAGTAGTTATATTCTTGTACATAGGAGTAGTATTATAGTAGTTATATTCTTGTACATAGGAGGCAGTATTATAGTAGTTATATTCTTGTACATAGGGGCAGTATTATAGTAGTTATATTCTTGTACATAGGAGGTAGTATTATAGTAGTTATATTCTTGTACATAGGAGTAGTATTATAGCAGTTATATTCTTGTACATAGGAGCAGTATTATAGTAGTTATATTCTTGTACATAGGGGGCAGTATTATAGTAGTTATATTCTTGTACATAGGGGGCAGTATTATAATAGTTATATTCGTGTACATAGGGAGCAGTATTATAGTAGTTATATTCTTGTACATAGGAGCAGTATTATAGTAGTTATATTCTTGTACATAGGAGCAGTATTATAGTAGTTATATTCTTGTACATAGGAGCAGTATTATAGTAGTTATATTCTTGTACATAGTAGTATTATAGTAGTTATATTCTTGTACATAGGAGCAGTATTATAGTAGTTATATTCTTGTACATAGGAGCAGTATTATAGTAGTTATATTCTTGTACATAGGAGTAGTATTATAGTAGTTATATTCTTGTACATAGTAGTATTATAGTAGTTATATTCTTGTACATAGGAGCAGTATTATAGTAGTTATATTCTTGTACATAGGAGCAGTATTATAGTAGTTATATTCTTGTACATAGGAGCAGTATTATAGTAGTTATATTCTTGTACATAGGAGGTAGTATTATAGTAGTTATATTCTTGTACATAGGAGCAGTATTATAGTAGTTATATTCTTGTACATAGGGGCAGTATTATAGTAGTTATATTCTTGTACATAGGAGCGGTATTATAGCAGTTATATTCTTGTACATAGGAGGTAGTATTATAGTAGTTATATTCTTGTACATAGGAGCAGTATTATAGTAGTTATATTCTTGTACATAGGAGCAGTATTATAGTAGTTATATTCTTGTACATAGGAGCAGTATTATAGTAGTTATATTCTTGTACATAGGAGGTAGTATTATAGTAGTTATATTCTTGTACATAGGAGCGGTATTATAGCAGTTATATTCTTGTACATAGGAGGTAGTATTATAGTAGTTATATTCTTGTACATAGGAGTAGTATTATAGTAGTTATATTCTTGTACATAGGAGCAGTGTTATAGTAGTTATATTCTTGTACATAGGAGCAGTATTATAGTAGTTATATTCTTGTACATAGGAGGTAGTATTATAGTAGTTATATTCTTGTACATAGGAGCAGTATTATAGTAGTTATATTCTTGTACATAGGAGCAGTATTATAGTAGTTATATTCTTGTACATAGGAGGTAGTATTATAGTAGTTATATTCTTGTACATAGGAGGTAGTATTATAGTAGTTATATTCTTGTACATAGGAGGTAGTATTATAGTAGTTATATTCTTGTACATAGGAGTAGTATTATAGTAGTTATATTCTTGTACATAGGAGGTAGTATTATAGTAGTTATATTCTTGTACATAGGAGCAGTATTATAGTAGTTATATTCTTGTACATAGGAGCAGTATTATAGTAGTTATATTCTTGTACATAGGAGTAGTATTATAGTAGTTATATTCTTGTACATAGGAGCAGTATTATAGTAGTTATATTCTTGTACATAGGAGTAGTATTATAGTAGTTATATTCTTGTACATAGGAGCAGTATTATAGTAGTTATATTCTTGTACATAGGAGCAGTATTATAGTAGTTATGTTCTTGTACATAGGAGTAGTATTATAGTAGTTATATTCTTGTACATAGGAGTAGTATTATAGTAGTTATATTCTTGTACATAGGAGCAGTATTATAGTAGTTATATTCTTGTACATAGGAGTAGTATTATAGTAGTTATATTCTTGTACATAGGAGTAGTATTATAGTAGTTATATTCTTGTACATAGGAGGCAGTATTATAGTAGTTATATTCTTGTACATAGGGGCAGTATTATAGTAGTTATATTCTTGTACATAGGAGGTAGTATTATAGTAGTTATATTCTTGTACATAGGAGTAGTATTATAGCAGTTATATTCTTGTACATAGGAGCAGTATTATAGTAGTTATATTCTTGTACATAGGGGGCAGTATTATAGTAGTTATATTCTTGTACATAGGGGGCAGTATTATAGTAGTTATATTCGTGTACATAGGGAGCAGTATTATAGTAGTTATATTCTTGTACATAGGAGCAGTATTATAGTAGTTATATTCTTGTACATAGGAGCAGTATTATAGTAGTTATATTCTTGTACATAGGAGCAGTATTATAGTAGTTATATTCTTGTACATAGTAGTATTATAGTAGTTATATTCTTGTACATAGGAGCAGTATTATAGTAGTTATATTCTTGTACATAGGAGCAGTATTATAGTAGTTATATTCTTGTACATAGGAGTAGTATTATAGTAGTTATATTCTTGTACATAGTAGTATTATAGTAGTTATATTCTTGTACATAGGAGCAGTATTATAGTAGTTATATTCTTGTACATAGGAGCAGTATTATAGTAGTTATATTCTTGTACATAGCAGCAGTATTATAGTAGTTATATTCTTGTACATAGGAGGTAGTATTATAGTAGTTATATTCTTGTACATAGGAGCAGTATTATAGTAGTTATATTCTTGTACATAGGAGGTAGTATTATAGTAGTTATATTCTTGTACATAGGAGTAGTATTATAGTAGTTATATTCTTGTACATAGGAGCAGTATTATAGTAGTTATATTCTTGTACGTAGGAGCAGTATTATAGTAGTTATATTCTTGTACATAGGGAGCAGTATTATAGTAGTTATATTCTTGTACATAGGAGTAGTACTATAGTAGTTATATTCTTGTACATAGTAGTATTATAGTAGTTATATTCTTGTACATAGGAGCAGTATTATAGTAGTTCTATTCTTGTACATAGGAGCAGTATTATAGTAGTTATATTCTTGTACATAGGAGTAGTATTATAGTAGTTATATTCTTGTACATAGGAGGTAGTATTATAGTAGTTATATTCTTGTACATAGGAGCAGTATTATAGTAGTTATATTCTTGTACATAGGAGCAGTATTATAGTAGTTATATTCTTGTACATAGGAGGTAGTATTATAGTAGTTATATTCTTGTACATAGGAGCAGTATTATAGTAGTTATATTCTTGTACATAGGAGGTAGTATTATAGTAGTTATATTCTTGTACATAGGAGCAGTATTATAGTAGTTATATTCTTGTACATAGTAGTATTATAGTAGTTATATTCTTGTACATAGGAGCAGTATTATAGTAGTTATATTCTTGTACATAGGAGCAGTATTATAGTAGTTATATTCTTGTACATAGGAGATAGTATTATAGTAGTTATATTCTTGTACATAGGAGCAGTATTATAGTAGTTATATTCTTGTACATAGGAGTAGTATTATAGTAGTTATATTCTTGTACATAGGGGCAGTATTATAGTAGTTATATTCTTGTACATAGGGGCAGTATTATAGTAGTTATATTCTTGTACATAGGAGGTAATATTATAGTAGTTATATTCTTGTACATAGGGGCAGTATTATAGTAGTTATATTCTGGTACATAGGAGCAGTATTATAGTATTTATATTCTTGTACATACGGTTAGTATTATAGTAGTTGTATTCTTGTACATAGGAGCAGTATTATAGTAGTTATATTCTTGTACATAGGAGTAGTATTATAATAGTTATATTCTTGTACATAGGGGCAGTATTATAGTAATTATATTCTTGTACATAGGAGCAGTATTATAGTAGTTATGTTCTTGTACATAGGAGTAGTATTATAGTAGTTATATTCTTGTACATAGGAGGTAGTATTATAATAGTTATATTCTTGTACATAGGAGTAGTATTATAGTAGTTATATTCTTGTACATAGGAGGTAGTATTATAGTAGTTATATTCTTGTACATAGGAGCAGTATTATAGTAGTTATATTCTTGTACATAGGAGCAGTATTATAGTAGTTATATTCTTGTACATACGGTTAGTATTATAGTAGTTATATTCTTGTACATACGGTTACTATTATAGTAGTTATATTCTTGTACATAGGAGCAGTATTATAGTAGTTATATTCTTGTACATAGGAGGTAGTATTATAGTAGTTATATTCTTGTACATAGGGGGCAGTATTATAGTAGGTATATTCTTGTACATAGGAGCAGTATTATAGTAGTTATATTCTTGTACATAGGAGGTAGTATTATAGTAGTTATATTCTTGTACATAGGGGGCAGTATTATAGTAGTTATATTCTTGTACATAGGAGCAGTATTATAGTAGTTATATTCTTGTACATAGGAGCAGTATTATAGTAGTTATATTCTTGTACATAGGGGGCAGTATTATAGTAGTTATATTCTTGTACATAGGAGCAGTATTATAGTAGTTATATTCTTGTACATAGGAGGTAGTATTATAGTAGTTATATTCTTGTACATAGGAGCAGTATTATAGTAGTTATATTCTTGTACATAGGAGCAGTATTATAGTAGTTATATTCTTGTACATAGGAGGTAGTATTATAGTAGTTATATTCTTGTACATAGGGGGCAGTATTATAGTAGTTATATTCTTGTACATAGTTGCAGTATTATAGTAGTTATATTCTTGTACATAGGAGCAGTATTGTAGTAGTTATATTCTTGTACATAGGAGCAGTATTTTAGTAGTTATATTCTTGTACATAGGAGCAGTATTATAGTAGTTATATTCTTGTACATAGGAGTAGTATTATAGTAGTTATATTCTTGTACATAGGAGCAGTATTATAGTAGTTATATTCTTGTACATAGTAGTAGTATTATAGTAGTTATATTGTTGTACATAGGAGTAGTATTATAGTAGTTATATTCTTGTACATAGGGGTAGTATTATAGTAGTTATATTCTTGTACATAGGAGCAGTATTATAGTAGTTATATTCTTGTACATAGGAGGTAGTATTATAGTAGTTATATTCTTGTACATAGGGGTAGTATTATAGTAATTATATTCTTGTACATAGGAGCAGTATTATAGTAGTTATATTCTTGTACATAGTAGTAGTATTATAGTAGTTATATTCTTGTACATAGGAGGTAGTATTATAGTAGTTATATTCTTGTACATATGGTTAGTATTATAGTAGTTGTATTCTCCTAGATATGGTACAGTACTACTTATATTCATGTACATAAGAGACAGGTTTGTTTCGGCAGCTGCCCAAGTCTCGGGAACCTTTGTCTCCCCCCTGGACCCCTTTGGATTACTCTCTTTTATATATCTGATCTATAGGATTGCTCTTTACAGTTATCGCAGCCAATATTATACGTGTCGTCACTCTCTTATATTACTATGCTGATTTGCTGCCAGCAGTGAAAGGGTCTCATGTCTCGGAGCTTGTGCAATTTTTCTCCACCTCTCGATACATCTGTCTGCACTAGATGGCAGGATTCCCAATTGACAGAGAATCTCCATAATACAAGTCAGGATATTCTGCAGCTATGTCTGGGCTAGACACAGGCCATTATTTGTGTGCAGGGTAGCGGGTCCTTCCCTGATCCAGAAATATAACTCCTGAGGGAGACGGGGGCCGCCCTAGTAGTAATATACTAAATGGAAACATTACATTCTGTACAGCAGAGGGGAGACACATGTGAGCCGATCACTTACAGCCGCTGCTGCCCTGGGCACTGAGTGTGAACATATCCCAGGATGGTCATTCTGATACAAAATCTGAAGCCAAAGCCCATACATACTGGAGATTTCATACACCCATCCTAATCTTATGTGCCCTGGAGTAAAATTCGGCAAATATTATTATTATCATTATTTTTATTTGTATCATTAATTTCACATATTATTATTATTATTATTATTATTATTATTAAATATTGTCATTATTTATTATTGTCTTTTTTAATTATTATAGTTTTATTATTGCCATTATTTATTTTCATATATTATATAATTATTCATATTATTTTTATTGGTATTATTTATTATTAATATTATTTCATTACTTTTCTGAATCTTTTGTCCGTGCACCATAAAAACTATTTTACACCATTCGGGATCTGTTGTGTGTTTGCCCTTTGCACTTTCTGGCATAAATTATAGTAAACTTGGTGGCCACACCCCTTCCTTCTATACCCCGCCTACTTTTTTTTGTGTTTTTTTTAAACATCTGGCTTTTGTGCGCCCCCTAGTGGCAGCTGTATGCAAGAGGTTCGTAAAGAAAAAATGCAAAGGACTTCTACATCAACAATCCCCCCCCCCCCCAAGATAACCCCAATTTTTATGTCCTCAATCACTAAGTTCTGTTTCTACCGTGACACAAAGATCTGAAACCTGGGAATTTTCTCTGGTCTGCTTCTGCCTAATCCACCACATTATGTAACGCTCCCCCTACTGGGCATCCCTGGTAAATTGGTTGAAAAAAATAATTCCTAACTATACCTTCGATAGCGGTCAGTCAAACACTAATTCATCCGATAGCTATTCCCCCTGACACCCCGTGCACATGCATACACTTGGCTGACCGGTTACAATGTAGCGAGAGCAGTAACTGCTGATACTTATCTACCCTGGGGCACAAGGACTGGCTGCTGATACATTTCTGATCCTGTTTATCCCAAACATCACCAATCACAAGAAAATTGGGGAGTCCCCTTACCCATCCTACAGTCACCCATGTGTATTTGTGAGGCCTTGCATTGCCTGTAAGGGGTACAAAGACATCCATGATGTGCCCGCTCTCTGCCCTCTCCGCCCTCAAGCTGCTGATTGACAGTTTTCTCCCTATTATTGTGCACAGGGATAAAACTGTCAATCAGCGAGCAGAGGGCGAGAGAGGGCAAGAGAGGGCGAGGGAGGGCGAGAGAGGGCGGGAGAGAGGGCGAGAGAGGGCGGCCAATCACTGTGTATGTCACTACTGTATGCTGCCCTCAGACAAATAACCAATTCCCTTTAAGACTGGTTATTTACCATCTGCATTTGCACATTTTTTGGCCCTTTTTAAAAAGGTACAAGTCATAAAATATGGGGAGAAAAGGATTGCCGTTTAGGCCACGCTCTCTTTCCCTAACAAAAAGCAAAACTGGCGAAAACAGTGAAACATCTGGAAATAAAGGAGCAAATGCTTCATAAATAAAGTGCAGGGAAGAAAAAGAGCACAAGAAGGGGCAACTAACTGAAGGAGTCTCTATGTTCTCCCTGTGTTTGGGGGGTTCCTCCGGTTTCCTTCCATACTCCAAAGATATCCTGATAGTGAATGTAGATTGTGAGCCCTATATGGGACAGTGACTGTCAATGTCTGTACAGCGCTGCGGAATATGATGGCGCTATATAAGTAAGAGAAATAAATAATACATGTGTCCCATTGAGTCATCTACAAGAAATAAATCTATCTCATATCTATCTATCTATCTATCTATCTATCTATCTCATATCTATCTCATATCTATCTATCCTATCTATCTATCTATCTCATATCTATCTATCTCTATCTATCTCATATCTGTCTATCTATCTATCTATCTATCTATCTATCTATCTATCTATCTATCTATCTATCTATCTATCATCTATCTATCTATCTATCTCCTCTCTATCTATCTATCTATCTATCTATCCCATATCTATCTATCCATATCTATCTATCTCATACATCTATCTATCTATCTATCTATCTATCTATCTATCTATCTATCTAATCTATCTCATATCTATCTATCTATCTCATATCTATCTATCTATCTCTATCTATCTATCTCATATCTATCTATCTCATCTATCTCATATCTATCTATCTCATATCTATCTATCTATCTCATATCTATCTATCTATCTATCTATCTCATATCTATCTATCTATCTATCTATCTCATATCTATCTATCTATCTATCTATCTCATATCTATCTATCTATCTATCTATCTATCTCATATCTATCTATCCCATATCTATCTATCTATCTATCTATCTATCTATCTATCTCATATCTATCTCATATCTATCTATCTCATATCTATCTATCTATCTATCTATCTATCTATCTATCTCATATCTATCTATCTATCTCATATCTATCTATCTATCTATCTATCCATATCTATCTATCTATCTATCTATCTCATATCTTGTATCAATCTATCTCATATCTATCTATCTCTATCTATCTCTCTATCTATCTCATATCTATCTATCTATCTATCTATCTATCTATCTATCTATCTGAGTATATTACAGACAGAAGATCTGAGGAGCTTTCTAGAATGGTACAGATAAAGATAGTAAAGCAGTCACCAGGGTACATTATGCAGAGCAGCCATGTCTGACCCCTCCGGTAGTTGCTCCCCTTCCACCCCCTATTCTGCCCCAGGTCTCCTCTTGCGTTCCTCTTGGATCCTCATGGTGAACAGTTTATATTTTTTGTTCCTGGGGAAATAGGGCGTATAACAAATCCATTAGACTAAATAATTCAGGATGGGAGCAGGAAGGTGATGATGAGGAGGAGGAGGAGGAGGTGATGGACGTGGCGTCTCCTGTACACACAATGTGCGGGGACTTCACCTATTGACAGCTCCAATCACAGACACAATCCGTCACCGCTCCACATGTCACATCACAGTCACCGCCGTCTTAAGTCTCATCATCCTATTGTTACACAATCTACCGCCTGCCCGCACTGTAGGAGCGCTGCAGGAAACCGGTCACTCTTCTTAAAGAACTACAAGCTCCAGCATTCCCTTAGTGGTCTATTTACAGCAGAAGAGAAACTTCAAGCTCTTGTACCCCAAAGCAAAATCTGCAACAAATCCCCTAGCAGGGGTAGGGCCAGGGGTAACACAACCTCTGGACCCCCAATGTTACCCCTCTGCTTTATAGGATGTCCAGCCATGTGCGAGTAAGGCTGGGATCACACCTGTGCCGAAAATCACAACTGAAAACCCAACGTACCCCATTATAGTCAATGAGCTCTGTTGGTCATCGCTGGTGTCCGCTGTTTTAGAGGTCCATGTGTCCTCCGATGGACCAGAACAACGGACACCCAAGCACAAATGTGAACTTAATTTAAGGATGACAAAGATGGCGGCGTAACCCCTGCGACTCCTTCTCCAATGTAAGTGAATGGAGTCACACTGCGGTCCTGAGGGCGCTGCGACTTCTAGTCACAAAAAGGAGGAGCACCGCTGGATATTTTTGGTCATAGTCGCAGCACCCTCGGGGTCACAATGTAACTCCATTCTCTTACACGGCGATATTTGGTCATGTGAAGGAAGTCGCGTCCGAAATCATCTAAAACAGAATCAGTGACCAAAGGCTCTGGAACTTTTCTAGACTTTTTCCATATTTTCCAGGTCTTTGTTTGCTGTC
Source organism: Leptodactylus fallax (assembly GCA_947044405.1). Lineage (NCBI taxonomy): Eukaryota > Metazoa > Chordata > Amphibia > Anura > Leptodactylidae > Leptodactylus > Leptodactylus fallax. The sequence goes on from CAMRHE010000815.1 coordinate 42,724, forward strand.
AATAAATGGAAATACCAAGAGCCTGAAAACCTGTAGATCTAAAACTCCTCACAGCTGGAGATTTGTTACAATTGTATCTGGTCTAGACAATCCCCTGTAAGCTACAAAGGCTGATTCATTTTACTTGCACTGATACAATGTAACAAACCATCAGGATATGCACAGCTCACAGAGGATTGTCTAGGCTGGAGGTGCTGTAATTGTAACAAACCCTCAGCGGTGGGAAGTATTAGGTATATGTAGGTGTTTCCTGTTCACTGACAGCAAGCAGGGACCCCGAGGAGCTGAAGCACAAAGGATGGGGGGATTCACCTAATCTCCTAGGCCACAAAAGTGGCACTAATTTTCCCTGGGGTACCAGGAGGCAGCGTCCACTTCGTGAATTAAGAGCGCCCCCCGATGGCACAGGCGACATTAAAACCACCATAAAATCTGCCAGTCTTGATCAATCCCCAATGTATATTACTTGGAGAATATTTGGTGAACATCCCAAAACTGTTATTTTTTTTTAGTATTGGCAGAACTACAAGTCTCAGTACAAGCAGCTGTCCAAGAATCCATCAGGCAGGATGCTGTACTGTGTGCTCTGAGACTTTGTGGACTACAAGCCCCATTATCTCCCTATACTACAACCCCCACACAATGCAGACTGCAGCCTTTCAGTTATAATAATCCGCTAATATATCAGATGTGTGGAACTACAAGTCCCAGTGCAACTTGCTGTAAATGGTGCTCTACAACTACAAATCCCAGGAAATATATAGGATTAAGCTTGCTGGGACTTCTAGTTCCACTACAGAGCTAGCATTCCCATAGGCTAGAGAGCTCCAGGTTGCCTGCACTTGCTGGGAGTTGTGATCCCACTACAGCTCCTATACAGTGTTGAGACAGCAGGATGGCTATGCTGTGACTTGTAGTCCCTCCACAGAATAAAACAGCTATACAATACTGGAGTTCCGACATGTCAGTCTATACTGAGATTTAGGGTGGCTGTGACTTGTAGTCCTTCCACACCTGTTGAACGGAATAAAGCTCCTATACAGTACTGGAGCTTATGGTCTGTCTAGGCTGAGACTGCAGAATGATTATGCTGTGACTTGTAGTCCCTCAACAGACAGTTATAGGGAACCCCTGTGTACAACTCATCCTAACCTCTACTTTGCATTGCTCTACCCTGAAGGGTTAACAGCAGCTCAGCCTGACCCGCAGAGAACTAAGGAGTTTTTGTTGGAGGAGAAGTCCCCCCCCCCTCCTTGAGATAGTGCTTCAGTCTTCTCAGTGGTCCAGCTCTCCTCCAGCACCAGGGGATACAGGACCAAGACAAGCAAGGATGCTGAGCTCTGGCATCCCTGCTCCTCCCTGTGCTCCTCCAGATGTCTGCTGCTCCCTCTGCCATGCAAGCTGCTGGAGGCTGGACCTGCTCCTTTGAGTCTTGCTCACACAGTGATGACAGCAATTGAGGAGATGCCTTGCACCTACATGCAACTGGCTGATCACATTCTGCTCAGATCGGTGGCAGCAGCAGCAGCTGCACTCTGTGGCAGGGAATAGGAAGCTTCCAGCAGGACCCATGCACAGTGCACCCATTCAGCCATGCCCTGGGAAGATGCCCCAATGATGCCCCTCTGAAGTACCAGCCCAACCTGCGATCTGCTGCTGGAGATGCCGCTCTCTGGGAGTCTGCTCTGCGTCTTGGAGAGACTGAGGGATGGCATCTGAATTGCCTTGAGTTGGTACAGTGTGGGCTTCTGAGACTTGGCTTCAGTTCAGTTCCTCCCCATGTGGGGGCTCACTTGATCACATTTTAAAGCACTTTTCTGCTGAAATCCTTATTCTTCACCATAATAACAGGCTCCAGCACTAGATGAGACTGAGTTTTGCTGAAAAAAGGACACCAGGACCATCATCATGAAGCCCCCCAGAAGATCTGGACTCTGCTCCTCCAGCCTGGTGGGATGTCTATGGATCTATTGGCTTCTCTCAGCTTCTCGCACCACTGGAGAGATCACTTGCAGACATTGTCACACCCGAATCCAGCTGAAGGATCATGGATTACCAAGGGGAGACACGGGGCAACCTAGGGTGGTGAGGGAAGTTCTCCAGAACTCAAGCGGAGAGGATGAGGGCAAAAAGAGACAAGAAGTCCTACAACTCCATATTGTCAATGGCAATGATCCAGGAGACCTCAAAACAAGGTCCAAACACCAGGAGTCAACTTTACACCCCAGTAAGAGAGGTGGCTCTGGCAGGAAGGACCTCAGAGCTGCGCATTTTGGGGCTGAGAGCAAGGAAAGGTGGTTGACCAGGGTGAGGAGAGACCAGTCTGGAGTCAGTAGACAGGGCAAGGAGATCCTCCTGCCTTCTGACCCCAGTGAGGAGGACCCTCTGACCAGCTTCCCTATGGAGGGGCAGAAGATCAGAAGATCTGAGACCAAAGGCTCCAAGGAAGATGGAAGGTTTAACCGAGCCAGGATGGAGGAGATGAGACTTAGTAGCACCAGCTTCCCCCTGACTGGAGACTCGGCTCATAACCAAGCCATGGTTCACTGGACTGGGGGGCACAACAGCAGTGTGAGTACCCTCCTTGGTGCCAGCACCCCTCCTCGGTGCCAGCCTTGTCATTCCTCCACACTCAGGTCCATCTACATACATTTACTGTAATGTCGCAAAGGCGGAACAGTCTTGTTACAATGTTGCAATTGGTGACAGATTGGAATGTTGCAAGTAGTGGTTGGATATTAGGCTGATAGAATAGGCGTTTGGCCCTTTAAGGGTTTATTATATTAAATGTTGTCCCTTTAAGGGATCATTATAAGAATATTACATTAAGTAAGACATGCTGCAGCCTCTGTGGGACTTAACTCCAGGCATGCTGGGACTAGTAGTTCCCACACAGCCTGGATTCATGAATGTATCCCTATGCAGTGGGCTTTATCTCCTATCAGGTATTGCCAGCACTATGAGATCCCCCTTTCTGTCTGCTCCACAATACCTGCCACAGCCTCCTGAATGTGCTCGGAGTACCAATTTGTTACCATTCACACCACTGCCTGATTTATGACTTTAACCCATCTGCGATTCCTTCCAAGTTCAGAGAGACCCTACAAACATGACATTGTCCTCAGGGAAAGAGCTAGCCAGATCTGTGGTCACTGCAGGGAAGAAGGGGTTAATACAGCTGCTCTAAAAGCTGCCTATCATAGCACTAGCAGATGACCTGTCATTTAACTCCTTCCTTTCTGGCACGCCAGGCTGCAGAGAAGCGATTCACATAAGCTAATCGCAGTAGAATCTTGATGTCTGGGCAGCTAGGGGTTAATTAAGGCTACAGTCATGTTATTACAGCATATCCACAGCTAGACAGAGGCTCTATACATAGCAGAGGACTAGGGACTCTATATACATGGCTACTGGTTAAAAACTGCATTGTCCTGCGAGTGTTGCACTTTTTTTCGGTGTGTGCCATTCACAGGGTGGCCGGCAGGTGGCGCCCTTGCAGTCTCTATTGCTCCATCTATGGGGGGATTGGATGGTGTAAATCATTATGCTGTGTTTTCATGTCATATGATGTAATTCTTGGTAGATTATCCATGTGATTAATTCCTATTGTCCTTATGTGGGATTTCATCCAATTTCAGAAGACAAAATATCTCAATGTTTCATGTGAATAGGGCTCTAGTGTCCTGGAAACGGAGGGAGAGGAGTCTGGACAAATGTCCCCCTGCTGTAAGAGGGGATTTAAAGGGAAAGTCACATTCCCTGGTATTTATCAAGAAGGTGCAGAGTCTGGAGAATGTATATATATATATACTATATATACACACAGTATACAGTATATATCCATCAGTCACCTGCCAGGATCCACCATCCCTGTATCTCACTGTACTGTATACACTTAGGTCTCCTTCAGTTACTGAACTGCCTGCAATAGCTGGAAAGATTGTCCCAAAAATCAGACTTTGGTCACAGCCCATTGGATACATTGTATAGATAGATAGATATGAGATAGATAGATATGAGATAGATAGATAGATATGAGATAGATATGAGATAGATAGATAGATAGCTAGATATGAGATAGATATGAGATAGATAGATATGAGATAGATAGATAGATATGAGATAGATAGATAGATATGAGATAGATAGATAGATAGATAGATAGTTGAGATGGATAGAGATAGATGAGATAGATAGATATGAGATAGATAGATAGATAGATATGAGATAGATAGATAGATAGATAGATAGATAGATAGATAGATATGAGATGAGATAGATAGATATGAGATAGATAGATAGATAGATAGATATGAGAGATAGATAGATATGAGATAGATAGATAGAGGAGATAGATAGATAGATATGAGATAGATAGATAGATAGATATGAGAGATAGATAGATATGAGATAGATAGATAGATAGATATGAGATAGATAGATATGAGATAGATAGATAGATATGAGATAGATAGATAGATAGATAGATAGATATAGATAGATAGATAGATAGATATGAGATAGATAGATAGATATGAGATAGATAGATAGATAGATAGATATGAGATGGATAGATAGATAGATAGATATGAGATAGATAGATAGATATGAGATAGATAGATATGAGATAGATAGATAGATAGATATAAGATAGATAGATAGATAGATATGAGATAGATGAGATAGATAGATAGATATGAGATAGATAGATATGAGATAGATAGATAGATAGATATGAGAGATAGATAGTATGAGATAGATAGATATGAGATAGATAGATATGATATGAGAGATAGATAGATATGAGATAGATAGATAGATAGAGATGAGATAGATAGATATGAGATAGATAGATAGATATGATATAAGATAGATAGATAGATAGATATGAGATAGATAGATAGATAGATAGATAGATAGATATGATAGATAGATAGATATGAGATAGATAGATATGAGATAGATAGATAGATAGATATGAGAGATAGATAGATATGAGATAGATAGATATGAGATAGATAGATATGAGATAGATAGATAGATAGATATAAGAAGATAGATAGATAGATATGAGAGAGATAGATAGATGAGATAGATACATAGATATATACATAGATATAGATAGATAGATAGGAGGAAGAAGGGGAGAAGGTGGGGGGGGTGGGAGGGAGAGGGGGGGGGGGGGGGGGGAGGTAGGTGGTGGGGGGGGGTGGGGGGGGGGGGGGGTGGGTGGACACACTCACACCATATATTCTATATATATTACATTACTTTTATATACACATATATCACATCACCTATATACTATATTACATATATCATGTTACCTAATTATCCTATACACACACACACACACACACACACACCATATATACTATATATCACACTACATATATATATATATTACATATATCATAATTCTAGGGATTGTAACCGTAATATTGATTTTTATAAATATTTATTTTATTTTTCTAGATTTCTTGCAGATTGTGTTGTGTTTGGTGCAGGCTTGTCTCATGTCTCATGTCACGTGTCTGTGTCTTCTGTGCATGTAACTGAGTGCAGGAGCTCCACAGGTCACACGTGTTATTGGTGTCAAGTACTATGTACATAAACAGCCATAGACAGGTGTTGTTTAGGAGCCCCAACATCCCTGGGCACCGGCAGCGGGCACCGCACCATTCACAGCCCGATCAGGAGATTACATTATTATTATTCATTATTATTATTATTATTTATTAGATTTTTAAAAAAAATATTTTTATTTAATTAACTTTTTTCTATTTTCAGTGAATTTATAATCCTAGATTTTTATTTTTTGCTTCTTTATATTCATTTTTTTCATTATGTTTTATTTGCTTGTTATGGCGTCATTGTCACTTAGGTCTCCTCCTTGGTGGGGTCTTCTCCGTCTTGTTGCCCTCTTGTCCCAGTTACCCTCAGTACAATGTCCATCCGCATCAATAATAATTGAGATTTTGGTGACAAACTGATGATTTGTGATAGGCAGGAATGTGGACATTTTGTACGGGCTCCAGTCATTGCTGCCATTGCTGTCCCCTGCACACCTCAGCCTGCCCTATAGGAGCGCTGCAGAATGTCACGCTCCATCTATCTGACCACAACCCATGCAGTGCTGCAGTCCATCCCCTCTTTATTCGAGCTCCTTTGTAACATGAATGCAATTCCAGAAATACAGTAAAGACTGACACCAATCTAGCCAGAGGAGTAGGAGTCGGAAACCATGTGGAATTGGAATGTTATAACAATAAAGATTTGTCTGTAGAAAGCTGGGTGACAAGTATTATGGGAATTGTAATGGGCGTGTGTTACATATGGGAAAGTCTCATCTGATTGGTGTTGCTGTGACGGTGGAAAAATATGACTGCCAGCTCAGATTATCCGCGTTCATAAGTGACCATTTCATGGACAGAGATGTAGTCGCTAACGGCGCCACCTACCGGCTGTTTTGCCTGAATATCTGTATGGCTGTAACCAGAATAATGGAGGCGAATCAAATCCAAAAAATATTATAATCCGGAATATTTAATAATCCAGAATATTATTAAAAATTCAGAGTATTTGCTAATCTGTTTCTTATTGACGCTCCATAGGACGCCTTTTCCTTGTGTGAACATGGATCGATACAAATGCCGTGACTCGGGGGTAATATGGCGCCCGCTGCTGATGTCACTACGTATAGGATTTCTCTCCCCATAGACAATAATAATCTCTGAAAGCTTTCGCCAACGCTTGTTCCATCCAGGAGTAAATTGGATTCTGTTGTTTTGGGCTGGGCTGCAGCGAGGGGTTAACTATATTAGTATTGATATGATGTATTTATGGGGGGAGGGGAGATATTCGGGTTCTAACAACTAAAACTACACCAAAAAGTGTGAAATATTCCCCTGATATATCGTCCGAGGATTTAATGGCATTTCCTTCGTCTAGTACTGTTGATATAAATTTTCTTTGGTCGTTTCATAGTTCTATCTATTTCTGGGAAAGCTGGGTTTTACACATTCATCTTTCATAGGTCATCACGTCATATAAAATCCATTACATAATCATTTCCAGAAATGAGAGACTATATAAATCCCAGTAAGTATAATATAAGTATCCCAGTAATCCTCCCGTCTGCTGAACATCTCCTGTAATGTCATAGATGGCAGAAAGATATTCCTCTAGTGATCTGTGCAAGTATCCGAGGTTTATTCCACTGGATAATTGGATTAATTACCGACAGCGCCGCTTATTATATGGTATATGTCTAACTGTGATCACTTATTCTGTATTATACTCCAGAGCTGCGCTCACTATTCTGCTGGTACAGTCACTGTGTACATACATTACATTACTTATCCTGTATTATACTCCAGAGCTGCGCTCACTATTCTGCTGGTGCAGTCACTGTGTACACACATTACATTACTTATCCTGTACTGATCCTGAGTTACATCCTGTATTATACTCCAGAGCTGCACTCACTATTCTGCTGGTGCAGTCACTGTGTACATACATTACATTACTGATCCTGAGCTACACCCTGTATTATACCCCCCACCCCCCCCCCCCCTCCTGCCGCTCAGTCACTGTGTACATACATTACATTACTTATCCTGTACTGAACCTGAGCTACATCCTGTATTATACTCCAGAGCTGCACCCCCTTTCCTCCTGTGGCGGGGCACTGTGTACATACATTACATTACTTATCCGTACGATCCTGAGTTACAACCTGTATTATACTCCAGAGCTGCGCTCACTATTCTGCTGGTACAGTCACTGTGTACATACATTACATTACTTATCCTGTACTGATCCTGAGTTACATCCTGTATTATACTCCAGAGCTGCGCTCACTATTCTGCTGGTGCAGTCACTGTGTACATACATTACATTACTTATCCTGTACTGATCCTGAGTTACATCCTGTATTATACTCCAGAGCTGCGCTCACTATTCTGCTGGTACAGTCACTGTGTACATACATTACATTACTTATCCTGTACTGATCCTGAGTTACATCCTGTATTATACTCCAGAGCTGCGCTCACTATTCTGCTGGTGCAGTCACTGTGTACATACATTACATTACTTACCCTGTACTGATCCTGAGTTACATCCTGTATTATACTCCAGAGCTGCGCTCACTATTCTGCTGGTACAGTCACTGTGTACATACATTACATTACTTATCCTGTACTGATCCTGAGTTACATCCTGTATTATACTCCAGAGCTGCACTCACTATTCTGCTGGTACAGTCACTGTGTACATACATTACATTACTTATCCTGTACTGATCCTGAGTTACATCCTGTATTATACTCCAGAGCTGCACTCACTATTCTGCTGGTGCAGTCACTGTGTACATACATTACATTACTTATCCTGTATTATACCCCAGAGCTGCGCTCACTATTCTGCTGGTGCAGTCACTGTGTACATACATTACATTACTTTTCCTGTACTGATCCTGAGTTACATCCTGTATTATACTCCAGAGCTGCGCTCACTATTCTGCTGGTGCAGCACGTGTACAACAACATACACCGACGACCGAGTACACCGTATTAACCCGAGCTGCACTCACTATTCTGCTGGACAGTCCGTGTACAACTACATACTACCGTATTATACCCAGGCCGCCACTATCGCGGTGCAGTCACTGTGTACAACATACATATTATCCTGTACTGATCCTGAGTTACATCCTGTATTATACTCCAGAGCTGCACTCACTATTCTGCTGGTACAGTCACTGTGTACATACATTACATTACTTATCCTGTACTGATCCTGAGTTACATCCTGTATTATACTCCAGAGCTGCGCTCACTATTCTGCTGGTGCAGTCACTGTGTACATACATTACATTACTTATCCTGTACTGATCCTGAGTTACATCCTGTATTATACTCCAGAGCTGCACTCACTATTCTGCTGGTACAGTCACTGTGTACATACATTACATTACTTATCCTGTACTGATCCTGAGTTACATCCTGTATTATACTCCAGAGCTGTGCTCACTATTCTGCTGGTGCAGTCACTGTGTACATACATTACATTACTTATCCTGTATTATACTCCAGAGCTGCACTCACTATTCTGCTGGTACAGTCACTGTGTACATACATTACATTACTTATCCTGTATTATACTCCAGAGCTGCGCTCACTATTCTGTAATCTTCAGGGCTCAGATATTTTCGAATTAATTTTGTTCATACAGTTTACAAGATTAGAGTTGAGTAGACGGAAATCTGAAGACTGGGGATTATCACAGGAGGTGATGGGGCAGGTAGAATATACTGAGGGTATAACATGGGTTATACAGTATATTCCTCAGACGCTGCCCTATATACTGAGGCCTGTACTGTCGCTAGTTCATGCCATGACCCTGGGACATAGTTGTTGTGTTCCCTCTCTGTCCACAGGAGAGTGCCATTACCACCATCTGGTCACTTGCTCACATATGTGTGCTGGGCCTGCAGCAGCTGTCACTGGTAGATGTCTCTCTAGAGAGAAGAGAGCGCTAAGGGTTTATAAACTGTGATCATCTGGTGGTCTGAGGGGGAGAGCAAGAGCGAGAGCGCAGCACAAGAGGAGTCCTGGAGATGTGTGGGAGGAGACAAGACCCATTATAGACGCAGAGCAGAGGTGTAAAGATTAGAAATGTCAAGGCCCAAAATATCTACATGTGGTTGTACGATGACATCACTGCCGGTGCAGCAGAGACCATAGTATGTGATGTGTGTACAGCGCACAAACG